>CM037880.1:4626508-4668280 GCA_021292165.1 Shinisaurus crocodilurus | reverse complement strand
GCCGCCGCGGGCGCCGGCGCGTGGTGGTGGACCTGCGCGAGCTGCTGGCGGCCTCGGTGGCGGCGGCCGTCCGCGGCGGCGTCGAGGTGAAGCGGGTGCGCGAGGGCAACGTCCTGCACGAGAAGGCCAAGGGCAAGACCCGCGAGGGCGCCGAGGAGAAGATGACCAGCGGCGACCTGCTCTCCAACCGCAAGATGTACTACTTGCTCAAGGCCGCCTTCCCCGGCGTCCAGGTGGGCGGCTGGCGGGCTGGCGGGCTGGCGCGTGCTTCCCCCGGGGCGCCGGCCGCGCTCAGGATTGTCAGGGGAAGGTGCCGGGGCGCAGGCCGGGGGCCCAATTCGAGCCTTTTCCGGCAGGAAGGAGACGCTTCGTAGTAGAGCAGCCTCCCCCCAAGCCGGCGCATCTGGCTTGGGGGAGGCGGTAATATAGCCTCTCGGTCTGTGGCCTTCCAGATATTGTTGGGACTACAGCCCCCAGCAGCCCTGAGAATGATGGGAATTGCAGTCCCAACACATCCGGAGGGCACCAAGTTTGGGGGGGTGTAATATAGCCTCTAGACCAGGGCTCCCAACCTTGGGTCCCCAGAATGTTGCTGGCTTTCAGCTCCCAACATACCCAGCCAGCATGGCTAATGGCAAGGGATTCTGGGAGCTGTAGGCCAGCAACATCTGGGGACCCAAGGTTGGGGAGCCCTGCTCTAGGCTGTAGGTAATGATTGGGTTCAGACAACACAATAACCCACACTCAAGGTGTTGTCGCTGAACCGTGGGTGGTTGTTGAACTGTGTGTTATCGTGTTGTCTGAACCCAGCCAAGGTAACAAACCATGGTGAACAACCCAACAACAAACCATGGGTCTCTTCATGGGTTGTTCATGGTTAACAAGCCATGGCTTGTTAGCACAGGTGGGTTCAGACAACAATGACAATCCACACTCAACCCGTACTCAAGGGTCATTTATCTGGACCCAGCCATTGTTGGGCTACAGCTCCCAGTAGCCCTGACCGCAGGCCATGCTGGCCGGGGCTGAGGGGAGTTAGAATCACACATCTGGGGACGCACAAGTCCCTCACCGCCCGCCCCCTATCTAGGTCAGCCTTCCCCAGCCAGGTGCCTTCCAGATACGTTGGTCTGAAACACCCAGTATCTACAGCTCCCAACATCTGGTGGGCCCTAGGTTGGGGAAGGCTGATTTAGTCTGATGCCCTGCTTGAGACAGGATCCCCAAGAGATTTCTGATCATCTGCTTGAAGACCTCGCATGAGGGAGAGCCCACGACCTCGCTGAGTAATTGATTCATTTCCCAATTGCCTTTACTCTTAAGAAGTTTCTCCTAATGTTCAACCAAAGTCTGTCCTCCTGTAACTGAAGCCCATATTAGATCTAGTCATGTTTTCTGGGGCAACAGAGAACAAGTCGTTGCTCCCTTCTGTATGCCTCTTCAGCTATTTTAAGAGTGCTTTTAGGTCCCCATTCAGTCTTCTCCAAGCTAAGTACTATACCCAGTTCCTTCAACCTTTCCTTATAGGGTGTGTTTCTCATAATGTTCATCATCTTTCTTAAACATGCCCTGTGTTCTTGTGTAGGCCCTATTCACTTCCTGTCTTGTTTTTTTCTTATCTAAAAGAAATTCTATCGTTCAGCAGTGACTGCTGCCAACATTAATTGTTCGTTAATTATATTTTTAATCCACCCAATAACAAATGCACTCTGAGTGGATACCAAACAATCCAATCCAAAACCGCAAGCAGCATAGGAATAGGTAAATATAACAGTATTAAAAAAATAGCCATAAAGCCTTTCAAATAGAAGTCTCTAAAATGCATGGGAGAAAATAAATGTCTTTGACTGGCACTGAAAAACTAACAGTGTTGGCGCCAGGAGAACCTCCTTGGAGGGGCATTCCATACACAGGTTGCCACAACTGAGAAAGTCCTCTCTCTTATACCCACCACCTAACTTTGTTTGCAGAGACAGCTGGAGGAGGGCCTCTGAAGATGGCCTAAGGGTCCAAGCAGGTACATATGGGAGGAGATGCTCCTTTGGATACTCTGATCCCAAGCTGTTTAGGTTTTTAAAGGTTCATACCAACACTTTGAATTGGGCTCAGAAACAAACTGGAAGCCAGTGCGGCTGACAAAGTGCTACATGATCTTATCAACCAGTCCCAGTTAGTAGCCTAGCAGCTTTATTTTGAACCAACTGACGTCTACGAGCTGTCTTCAAAGGTAGAACACATTGCACATACAACACATTGCAGTTAGGAAGCATTGGGACATATTGGAAGTGGGCCACCTTAGGAAGGTCCTCGATAGTTAAAGAAATGTACCAGAAGCCTGCTTCTCTCTCCTCTTCACCTGCCCTCCCCCCTGCCACAGAAGACAGCTGTTCTTCTCTTACCACTTCCCCCTTTTGAGCTTCTCCAGGACCTGTGTTCTTCCTCTTGAATATCCTGGCACACCGCTGGATTTCGCAAGCTGCAGTTGGTTCATCCCTTAATCTGTAAAGACATAATTTTTCATATTCATTTGCTGTGCCAAAATGCTTAGACCTTGTGACTCGGACCCTCACTTCCCTGTTTATAGAATCCTAGCCATTTAGAGGAAAGGTGATCTTTCTCACCTGTATGATGTGTATTTTTCCTCTAAAGAGCTCAGAGGCACTGTATTCCTGTAAAGTAGATCAGTATTATTATTACCTCATTGCATAGAGGGGGGTCTGAGTCTAGCAATGACTTGTCTAAGGCACTGTTTTGGAAAGCCCTCTGACCAGATACAGATTACAATCATCTAAAGTTTATTTTATTCCAGGATTCTGGTACTTTCCCAAACAATTTGTCGGGGGGGGGAGAGGACCTGTCCCCTGAATTGTCAGGGGGGTGCACTGAACCCCTCTCCCCATGAGGCCTTAGCAATGCCTTAGATATTATGTCTTTGTTTTCGGAATGCCCCTAGACATACCCTACATGTTTGAATAGTCTTATACAGCTTTGGGATGTGTTTGGGGTTCTGCCAGCAAGTTTTATGCCATAAGGAACCCCCTTCAGTTGCAGTAGGACCCTACAACAGCCTGTGGGTTCTGGGTGGCTTGTTACCCACGGCAGCACATTTTTTGGTGAGTTGTTGTGAACTGCCCAGAGAACTTCGGGAATTGGGCTGTATAGAATGGAAATAAATAATAACAACAAGCCACCCTGGCCAGGTTTGCAGGACATGGCAAGCTGCGCTGCTGGGGGTAGTTACCCCCTGGAATGCTGCCGGCACACACCGTGTAGTTAACACGCTCCCAGTGTGTCCAAATACACTTATTTTTCTGGAGGCTGGCAAACAATCAAGCTAGGGTCATTTTAGAGGAAAGCCAGTGCATGCTATTGGGGTATTCCTGGTGTGTTGAAAAAATCCTGGTGCAGGATTCCAGCACATCCTTTGTGTATCTGTTGCTGTCCCAGAAGGACTGTGTTTTTGCTGTTGGGGAAGTGGATTGAATGACCACAGAGGCAACTCTGTTAAAATAATGATTTATGTCCCTACTCATAGAATCATAGAAAAGTAGAGTTGGAAGGGGCCTATAAGGCCATCGAGTCCAACCCCCTGCTCAACGCAGGAACCCAAGTCAAAGCATCCCCGACAGATGGCTGTCCAGCTGCACCTTGAATGCCTCCAGTGTGGGAGAGCCCACCACCTCCCTAGGCTCTAACTACTCCATGGCTCTAACAGGACGTGAATAGCTTACACAATAAAATTTCATATACAGTACATACAAAATGGGTTAAAAGCAAAAAGAAACAAATACAAGCCTCCAGCTAAATAACAGTGAAGGGACAATGCAGAAAACAGCAGCATGCTATTGCAACTAAAGCTTGCTACTGCAAAAGCCCAGTAGCCTAGTGTTCTTAACTGATCTCAGAGCTAAACTAGAGTTGGCCAGATGGGCTTCCCTAAGGGGACATTCTATGAAGAGGGTGTGCAAAGGTCAGCAGTGCAAAGGTCCTCTTAATCAGCCTAACCCAGAGCAGGACCTCATCAGATGATTTAAGATTACCAAGATTTTCCTATGGAAAACGTGATCCTGCAGGTACCCTGCACTCAGGTCACCTAGAACTTTAAAGACCAGAGAAGTCAACTACCCTAGTTCCCTATGGTTGTTCAAGGGAATCCTCTTGTTTCCCAAAACTCCTTGTGCAGGACACCCCTCCTCTGAAATATGGGTCAGTTGACACTCTGAGGGGCATTTCCTACAAGGTTTTTTTATACTTGTGTGTGAATACTCGAGTACAAAAATACGCAAGCGACACCTAAAATATGAAGCAATCCTGGCCACCTGATAGCCCCTATTGATGGTCAGTCCAGCAGCAAAGATGAAATTGCAGGTTTCCATTATGTCATACTCCGAAGAACAGTATATCTACCAGCATTTGAAGGCAGGGGTAGGTGTAACTATCATAGGATGCCTAACTATCATAGGCCCTACTGGGGCAGTGGGTCTTTTAAGTTATTCCTGTGGCTATTTAGAGCAATGCTGGCTGGGGCATGCTGGGAATTGTAGGCCAAAAACATCTGGGGACCCAAGGTTGGAGAACACTGATTTTGAGCTTTCCTGAGTTGTCCTGAAGAACACTGTGTAGGATCCCCATTTTATCCCAGCGTATTTCTGTGATATTCTGATGGACAGAACATTGATATGACCCCTTTTGGAGGTAGGCAGAAGAGGGTGGGGTGTGTATACAAAAGGGTATCCATATCAAGGTATTCCTTCTCCATTTTTTAAAATGATGATTATTAGGTGTGATTGCAGGAACTCATAACATTAAGCCCATTTAGGGCCTCCTGATACACATACTTCCAAGTGGAGTGCATTTCTGTGGCCATTTTATCTATTTTATTTTATTATATTTATACCCCACCTTTTTTCCTGAAAGGAACCCAAGGCAGCTTACATAATCCTCTCCATTTTATCCTCACAACAACCCTGTGAGGTAGGTTAGACTGAGAGTCAGTGGCTGGCCCAAAGTCACCCAGTGAGTTTCATGGCCGAGCAGGGACTAGAACCCGGATCTCCCGAGTCCCAGGACGTTTGGACATAAACAGCATGTTCTTTTTAGTGTGTTTACCTCAGATTTTCCAGCTATCTGGTTTTGCGTTTGGCAGGTTATATGGGAGATAATGAGGATAGCTGGCAGACAAAAACCTGGAGAACAGGTTTTCTCTAGTAATGCTCCTGCCCTTACTCTGTTTGTGAATTGATAGAGAAAGAAACCTGTGGACAGAGGAAACCTGAATGTGATGGCTACAGTATTAAAATGTGCAAAGCTTTGCCTTTCGAAAGACTTTGCTTTTGTGTCTGTCTCCTCTCTGAGCTCTGCATCAAAAGACTCCATTTACGCCCTCGCCCCCTTGGACAGCTCGAACCCTTTTCCAAAGAGATCTTCCATGCCTCATTTCATAGTGAAGGGCAAATTGCCTTGATTTTTCAAGGAAGAGAACTCTATAAAACTTGCTAAGCCTAACCTACCTCACAGGGTTGTTGTGAGGATAAAATGGAGGAGAGGAGGATTATGTAAGCCGCCTTGGGTTCCTTGCAGGAAAAAAGGCGGGGCATAAATATAATAAATAAATAAAAATTAACCAGCTAGACTGTTAGGTTTGAATATGCAAAGACTCCTACATGCTTGCTATGCCAGGCATCCAGGGGAAATTTAAGATGGCAATACACAGCGGAGATGGCATTTCAGCAGCAAAAAGTCATGACGTTCTTTGTTTAGGGTATTTTGACAAACATGGTCCTCTGGTGTAGCATAGCTAGTGGTTTGGCATGTATGCTGCAATGCTAGAAAAAGAAGCGATTGTCCAGTTCCTCTTCTCAGGTCTGAAAACTGTTTTGCAGATAGCTTCAGGGTGGAGCACCTCGGCCCTAGAGGGGGAAACCAGCAAGGGAAGGGACAGGGAGGCCTGGTGGTGATCATGTTTTGGATTGGATCCCTTTGTTGAAATTTGTGATGAACAATCACCTATGGCTATAAAAGGTTTTACATTTGCTCACTTGGAAGTGAAAGTTCCAGGGGAGGAAGGGAAGTATTGCAACCATAAAACCGCTTATTTAATTAGAATATATCTGGTTTTTGCCTTCAGATAAATACGGAAGAACATGTAGATGCAGATGACCAGGAGACGATTTCCTGGGACCGCATTATTCCTGAAGATATAAAGAGACAAATTCAGCCTAAATTGGTCCAAGCAGACAGTGTTACTGTGTGGATTGATCCGTTAGATGCAACTCAAGAATATACAGGTAATGGTAGTGAGTTAATTTTGGCTCACTATTCTGCCTACGTAGCTTCCCTCCTTCTTATAAAGTGACTTCTCACAAGAGCTGCTCCCTGTCATGAATGGTGTGAATTCAATTAAAATGAATTTTATATTGTGGTTAATATAAATACAGAAAAAATGTTATCAAGCTGACATCTTAGTAACACAAAATCTACCTGTTCCTTTATCCAAAAATTGAAGTAGTTTGCCTGATCATTGGGTAGTGCAGCCAATGAAAAACCACTTTAATGTTCTCATGGACATCTGGAGTGAGACGTTTGTGTCTTGAAGCGTACATCTTGTTGGAAACACAAGGCAATCATTATTTCATTTCAATCGCCTTGGGTGTAGCATTTATTTTTTTTGTCCAATGTATGCATTTATTCCTACATATAAATCATGCTTGAACAAAAATCTTGTAGGCTCTTTTCAGCATGTCCTTGAAATGGAAAAAAAAATAACATAAAATGTTTATATAGATGCAAAAACAATGCTATACAAGCCACCTAATGTGGCAATTGGAAAGTTCTACAAACTGAGATTTATTTAGGCTTGGTTCAGATGTAACATCAAACCATGGTCTAGGTTTGGCACTGTTGGAGCAGGTTTTATGTTCTTCCTTTCCCTCTTTCTTTGTCTGCGCGCTCACTTCAATTAGTTACGTCCACTTTAGCACACATCAGAGTTTGCCATTCTATCCAGAACACAACGATTAATTGAGGGAGCACAAACAGAGGAGGGAGTCCTTCAGCGAGAAGGTTTCCCCCGTACCAGCAAACCATTGTTTGGCATTGCATGTGAACCAGCTCTGTGAATAATGAAATACAGCAATCTTCTGAATATTTCATTAGTTTGGTTTCTTCAGGGATTTAAAGTAAAGGAAAAACTCTAGATCTCAAATTTGAAAAGACAGTTAAGATGTTGAACAGGAGAATCTAATTTGTGTTCGAAATTGTGAATGCTATTTAAGTGCATTCTGAGTCATGTTAACACTTCTAAAAAGTAAATCCAGGCTAACTGGGTTTTGTGTTGGCGTTTATGCTCACTGTTCTCCAACTTTGGGTCCCCAGATGTTTTTGGCCTACAACTCCCAGCATGCCCTGTTCTAGATGGTCGATTGCCTCGCAGAATCCTGTGCGATTTAGGTTGGTTTGGGTGTTGTGCTTTGTCTTACACGGACCTGAAATGTGGGTGGTGTTCTTATTTTCCCTTCAGAGAATCTTCGGCAGTATGTTACTACAATGGTGTGTGCGGCTGTAGATGGTAAACCAGTGATAGGAGTAATACATAAGCCATTTTCTGGATATACGGGTATGTGACATATTTTATTTCAACTCACGATGCTGTGAATAGTTGCTGTAGTTATATTGCGGCACTGAAGGAAGAATAACGGAGCAACTCAAAATGCTGGGATGTGCAGGTAGAAGCTGGATCTCTGTAGAAGGGTCCACTCTCCCAGTTCTGTAACCGTTGTCCTAGCTGAGTCAAAGCATAACTGACCAAATAAATGCAGCACAGAGGTGTGCCTTTGTTCACCGACAGTGCAGTCCTATACATATCTACTCAAAAGTAAGCCCCATTGATTTCCGTAAGGGTTTACTCAATAGTAAATGCTAGTAGGGCTGCAGCCTGAATTGCCTTTTGGGTATGATAGATGATACTTGAATCTCAACTCAGCAGATGTTGTGAACACTGCTGTGGTGTTTTGTCATATCTGACCTCTGCTGGCCGAAAGAATGACTTGTATGCAAATTAGATGATACCAAAACCTTCATAATAAATGAGGCAGGGTCCCAGTGTGACTTTCTACTCTCGAATGCTTCAACAAAATCCACCCAGTTTCACTTTTGTCCTGATTTGCCGGTAGACTATGCTCCCCTGTGGCTGCAGAACCTTCCACATATGCACCAGTGGTGGTGGAGGACACAGCCATTTGACCCCACTGTCCTGCCATCAGCTGTAAGCCAGCCAAAGGACCATATCCCAGCAGTTGACTGCCCAGTGTGATATCTCTGTTTAGCCTCAGCAAGTCAAGGAAGCCATGCTTGGAAATCTCTGAGATTTGTTTTGCACTCCTATTCAAGTAATTGGCTCATTGGCCAAGCAGCTCCGAAGTACAGTAATACCTTGGATTGCCAGTAACTTGGTTTGAGAGCGTTTTGCAAGACAAGCAAATTTTTAAATATTTATTTTTTAAAAATTGACTTGATATACAACAAGCGACGTCTTGTAATACAAGTACTGTAGTATGGCTTAAATTAAAAATCTCTGTACAAATTTTTTTGGGGGGGATTTCGTTTTGATATAAGAGTGTTTTGGATTACAAGCACGTTTCCGGAACGAATTATGCTCTCAATCCAAGGCATGACTGTATATAGGTAGGGATGGCTGAGAAATTTGTTGTGTTTGCGTTTTAATGGGAACTGATCAGACTCCCACTTCTTGAACTGGAGCGCAGTTATATGACTTTCCTGAATTTTGTGATACAAATGAAAAATGCACACAAATGTGTCTATTAGGGCAAAGAATGCAGAAAATGCAATGAATTTCTGTGCGTGTGTTTTAGCAAAAATACGCATAATGATGCGGAAATAAGATGGAAGTAACTTACGGTTGGAAAAGTGAGGGACTGAGTGGAATTGAACTTGACAGATTCGTCTACCCTGAGTCACGGGTACCGAGCCAGATTATTGGTCCAGCTGGCCCAGTCTTGCTTACTCTTGACTAGCACCAGCTCTCTGGGATCTTGAGAGACATCTTTCCCACAGTCTGCTACTTGGTCCTTTTAACTGGAGATGGCGAGGCTTGAACCTGCAGCCTTCTGCAGCCAAGCCTGTGCTGTACCATTGGGCTGTGGATGATCCACGAGTCCCTTAGGGAAACAGGGAGGTGCCCAAAGCAGGCTCTGGGTAGCAACTTCTCACTCCAGTACATTGCCACCAGTGCAACATCCATGACGGGTAACAGTTATCAGTTCAATGCACTTGTTGCCCATTTATTGTGAGAAATGGTGTGACGCCACTCACCGCCACCTGTCAGACCCCAAAAATCCACACTCCCTTAATCTCCTCCACAGCCACAAACCCCTTCAGGGTAACCAACTCAGACCAACTCCTTTTAAGTTTTAAAAAGGAAACAAGTTCATTTATTTACAATCAAGGGTAGGGAAATAGATCGTGTTAATAGGTTCTAAACCAGTGTTCTCCAACCTTGGGTCCCCAGATGTTTTTGGCCTACGACTCCCAGCATGCCCCAGCCAGCGTAGCTGGCTGGGGCATGCTGGGAGTTGTAGGCCAAAAACATCTGGGGACCCAAGGTTGGAGAACACTGTTCTAAACGTTGACATCTCTCTCTCTCTCTCTCTCCAGACCCCCCTCAGACTTCTCTCCTCTCAGCTCACTTCCACAGCTCTCTCTCAAGCAGCACCGCCCACTGTTTATATAACACAGGCTTCACACACCCCTCACTCTCTCAGCCAATCAGCAGACATCTCAACATTCCACACTCCTCTCAAACTCCCCCCTCCCCTCATATACTTATAGCTATAACGCTTTGCCCCATGGACAAGGGCATGACAGATGGGTTTTTTTTGGGGGGGGGTTGGTTTAATAGTATTAGTCCAGCAACATGTAGGTATATTGTGCCCTTGAATGGTGCAATGCCTCTCGAATCAAGTTTTGGGCAGTAAAATAGGGGAGAGGGGAAAGAGTGTGAAGATGGAAGAGGCACAAGTGAAAGAATGTGTGAAATTCTGGGGGGAAATAGCAGGGTTCCAGAAGCATAACAGATTTGCCAAATAAAGTTGGGGTACCCCACAGACACTCAGACTGCTGCTACTGCCAAGCAGTTGGAGGCCACAACCTCCCAACATACTAACAAGATATATCTGTTTTGCAGCCTGGGCAATGGTCAAAGGAGGCTCAAACATTAAACCACGTTCTTCCTACAATGAGCAGATGCCAACAATCATTGTGTCCCGGTCTCATGAAGGGAAAGTGAGGCAAGTGGCTTTGCAGACATTTGGAAATAAAACGAAGATAATTAATGCTGGCGGAGCAGGTTTGTTACCTTAAATCTTTCCTCCCATGTTTTCTTTATTTGTGGGTGAATTATTCATGTAGAAATCGTTACTAAACTGGAAGTGCACGTGGTTATACTTGTCAAATGTCAGACGTTAGGATGTTGTGTGGAATGGGGACATGCCTCAGAAGTACACTAATTTTCACTAAGTAGTGGGTCTTCTGTGGATTAACAGCTTTCAAAATGAAACCCCGAACTGTTGCATGACAAAATCATACAAGAGCAATTACGAGCTTAAACTGCGGCAATATAAAGATGGCTGGTTGGCCACTGTGTGAACAGGATGCTGGATTAGATGGACCTTGGTCTGATCCCACATGGCACTTCTTATGTTTATAAGGGTGACTGTAAGATTTAAAATGGTACCCTAAGTGGAAGAAGATTCTCCCGAGTAATAAAATGAGCAAACTGTTCATTTAGAAATATTCAGGGCACAATCCTATGGCTGCTAGACGCTGCCTAGACGGCCATGGGAAAGGTTGCAGTTGCTGCTCCAGCCTTGGAGCAACCCACCCTCAGAGCTGGCATGGTTCTTTCCGTGCTGACTGCGGCTCCCAAGGTCGGAAGACCGACCTCGGAGCCAGTGTTGGGTGGGCGTTCTGGTGGGTGGAGAGGGGAGGAGTGAGACTCAGCAGTGCCTCAGCCCCTCTTCACAAGCAGGGCCAGAACATTTAGACGGCCAAAATCGGCTGTCTTAAGTGTTTTGTGGGGCAGGAGAAGGGTGGAGGCAATCTTTGCCCCCGTGCGCCTTCCATCCTCAGTAGGATGCCCACAGTACTCCCAAGTTCGGAGGGTTACGGGTAGCCACATTGGACCACGCTGTAAATCTACCCACAGGATATTGCTCATGGTTGGCAAAGGTAACATCGCTGTTTGCTTCCTTCTGATATTATGCAACTAATAAAGTGGTGTGTAAAATTTGCCAGGTTTGCCTCACAGGTCTACCTGCTTATTCACTATTTCTGTTTTTATGCTTCTGTTCAACTGTACAGTTGCCAAAAGTGGTATACAACAACATTCAAATACTAAAAAAGAACCCTCAATAGTACTATCAATAAAACCTTAAAACCCAACATAATAAAGTACATTTTTAAAAACTGTCACTGCATATTGTAATATGTTTTATTAAAAGAATCAAGGATACTAGAGGCCTTTTTGAGATTGCTAGTTATGAGTGATTAGCAAAGGATAGAGTTGGAAAAGTCCCAAACGCCATTGGTTCTATCATACACAACCCCTTGGCCCCCGCAGTCCACATATCAGTTCCTGGAATAATCCAGGATATGCTGCAAACACAAAGGTCATGTACTGCAGAAGTAAATTATTCTGAGCAAAGAATTCCAGTTACCCTGAATCAACAAACTTCCCATGTACTTTCTTTGAACGCAGGGAGCTTCAGGGAGAGTTACCTGCGCATTTCTGCAATCATGTAATTGCGGTAGATAGTCACCATGTTGCAAATATGCTAAATACCCTGATGTGCTGAGTTCAAATCATGCACACAGAAGGGAGGAGGAAAAAGTCTGGAAATGGTCCAAAAAGCTTTATTCTGCAGGGAGACAGGAGCTGAAGCTATAAAGCACTGTCTCACTGGACAGAGAGATCTTATCAGTTTATATACCGGTACATGGTATTCTGACGCATTCCGACACATGCACCAAGCTAACAGAGACTTCTTGCTGTGGATTGGAGAAAACAAGTCATGTGTATCGAGCCTCATTTCTGAAGACAGAGGTCGGTCTGTGCCACATCTACATCTCTTTTGGCACACACACACTACGCAATCTAGAATGCTTTAAACTTGCAGAGAAAAATACAAATTAGCAATGAGCTTCAGCCTTTGACACTTTCACTGCTTCCCCCTCCTTCTACCCCTCTCCTTATTAGGCTACATGGAATGTAAACACTCTCTGACTTCAGCTGCTCTGCCATTAACCATTTCTTGCTCAGAATTTTCACAGCAACCACTTTTGTGTTCACATAGTTACGTAAGCAAAGTTAAAAGGAAAACAGGGAAAGAGACTTGTTCATTAAAGTTTCCATTAAGTTTTTCAGTTGTGTAACTAAATCCAAAGTTTAAGTGAATTTAGGGATTTTCTTCATGCATATGAGCATATTTTTAAATGTGTTGCATACAATGAGAGACCAAACGCACCTGGGGTTGTACAATACTTCATAACATTTTATTCATTTCCCCCTTAGGATATAAAGTTTTATCACTCCTTGATGTGCCTGAGACGAACCAAGAAAAAGCCGACGTGTACATTCATGTAACGTACATCAAAAAGTGGGACATCTGTGCCGGCAATGCAGTGCTGAAAGCGTTAGGAGGTCAAATGACCACACTGGCAGGGGAAGAAATTAGTTACACTGGTTCAGATGGCAACGAAGATGGGCTCATTGCTAGCATCAATATAAACCACAGGGCACTGATTGAAAAGCTTCCTGTTCTAGACAAGTCATCACAGAATTAAGTTCTGAAGAGGGAACAGGTAAAAATGTGTGTTCTGGAGTCTCAGAATGGCCTGTTGCAGGCGGAAGATGGTACACTCGAGCAGATTAATGTGCTTTTGGAGGACTACACATGAGACCATGACCATGTGTTGGAAGCACCACATAAACCACGGCAGTGTTTAGAAGCCAAGATTATTGGGACACAAGATGTCCTTGTCTCATTGTGAAGTTTTTAATTTTTGAGACTGTGTTCCATGTCCCTAACACAGCTGAGAAATCCAGATGGGTGCTTACAATAATGGAAGCACATTACAAATTTGGGTCTGGTAAACCTTCACATTCTGTTATAGTATTCTTTCTATTGTCTGGTCAGTTGAAGAAAAGGTCACTTGAAATCCATGGACAAATATTCTTAATTCCTATGGATTACAAAATCTAAATCAGCTGAAGTATCTTCATGTGATGGCTATTCATCGGGTACAATTTGAAATGATAAAGGAAATGTTTGGTTCTGTTTTTAAATGTTTACCTGAAAATTCAAACCAGCTTAATGTGGGTGGGAGTGTTAATATTTGTGCAGTTTTATTATAACATTCTTTCTGTGTATCATTTTAAAAGAAAATGCGTTCCCCTGTGCATTTTCAGTTGTTGAATATTGCCATTATAAGCTGTTGAGTTTCTTAAATATTTAACATTCAGTGTTAAGCTTACAAAATAGTCATCTGTCTTGATCATTTATTAAGCTACTTGATGAGAGAAACTCGGATATTTTTTGCCAACATAAATTCATACATCGTGTGAAACTTTTTACAGGGAATCTGAAGTGTCTTGCCAGCTGTCCTTAATATTACATTGTAGAAATTCCCTTTGAAAGATGTTCCCCGGTTTTTGGTTTGCCAGTCTTGAACTCTCGCCCTATGTGCTACTTGGCATTTGAGCCTTGCATGAGGATTGTAGAAACTGTCAGGGATTCTGAGGAACGTTAGTGTAATCGGCAGCTTGTTGTCATCCCTTTAAATTTATCCAAGATGAAAAAAGCTACACTTCTGCTTGATGCAAAACACCTAACGCCTGTATTAATGTGATGAACATAGGTGGCAATTAAAAACAAAATCTAAACTCTGAAAAGTTGGTCTGCAAGTTGAAAGTTAATTGATGTGATTAATCCAGCTTTGATAGCAGATTAAATCACCCCCATTAATTTCTGACAAGCAAAGCCTCTTGGACTTGGCCCTCCTAGATGAGCTGTTGCCGTGCCAGCCTCAAATGGGCTAGCTCAGTCTTCCCTAGACAATGCAAATGCCAAAAAATAATAATAAAATAAACACTGTGTTTGAAATCTTGGTTGCAGAAAGCTAGTTGAAAGTCAGAACAGGACAACCGTGTATTTTATGTAACTTACAAAGGTGTTTCTTTTTCTATTGTACTACAAAGATTCTTTTTCTCGGTGCTTTTGGTAGTATGTTAACTTAATTTGATCATGTTAGAAAACAGGTGATTTGTCAAAAAAACAGTGCAATCCTATACATGTTTACTCAGAAGTAAGTCCCATTGTTTTCAATGGCGCTTATCTTTGCTTGGTTGGTAACACTAGTTAAAAATTTATTTTTAAAATAAGTGCTCGGAGGCATGTGTCCTTTAGAAATGTTCCCAAAGTTTTCCTTTTATAACCCAATTTATTCCATGAATGTGTTAAAATGAGACAGGCTCTTTCTTTCTCTCTCTCTCTCAAACTACTGATCTGCAGTTCAGTTTCATGGAGCAGTACATTTTGACACAAGACTCTTTGAAAATTAAATGCTTTACAAATGGAATCTAATTCTTGTTGACCGTACTGATGGTTACGTACTAATACCACACTTGATGTCACAGATGAATATTTCTGTGCTGGTGGCCTGAGAGGAGCCTGTGTGTGTTTGTGTGCGGGGGGAGGTTATCCCACTTTGTTTGATGTTGTGGTCTCTTCCATTTTTGGAAACCTGCAACTTGTATTGTATTGCTTTTCTGAATTTGAGATCTGAATATATTTAATTACCACATACTGTAACATACTGGGAGAACGTTTGTCATAAGAGAATATTATGGAGCTGGTGTAATGGAGTGGCTAAGACTGAGGTATGAATCAAAAGGATCCTGGTTTGATTCCTGCCTCTCCTATGAACTCACTAGTGTGAAGATGGGACTTGTAGTAGCTGGGACTTTAGCGAAACCCTGTTAGATGTCCCTTCCCCCCCCAACTAGGGCCAGCCTTTACGAGCCTCTCTCTCAGCCATGCCTCCCCCCCCCCCCCCCCCGCAATGTGGGGGATGAGAATTCTGACTTGCCTTACAGGCACAAGGTACAGGGTACATTGTACAAACTAGACGGTCCGTGTATAGTATTTTGAACTTTTGAAAGCTCAGTACAAATATATGAAGTATGTGAAGCTGCAACAGAACAAAGGTGTTGGTGTCAGCTTTTCTGACTCCTTTACAGCTTTCGAGGTTGAACTTAAGTGCAGCTGGTTGTGGTTCTGTCATTGGGGGGGGGAATGCACCCTTAGGCTAGAGATGAACAATGGGTTTCCCCCCATAGTTGAAGGCACTTTGGAAGAGGGGTCGCCCTTCGTGGTGCACACTCACATGCTGTGTTTGCTTCTGGTAAACAGAGATGACAGTGGGACAAAAGATGCTTGTTTGCTGGTGGGGGGGACGGGATGGGAAAAGCAGCTTCTCTCAGTCCACTTTGAACTCTTAAAAAAAACACGATTGTCTCTTTCGGGCCGTACTCTGAACTGGGGAAAGCAGTTGCCCAAGTGACTTGCACATCCACTTCTTGCTCTTCTGTTTAATGTCTGCAAGGAGCAGTTGTGCCGAGGCAAACTAATGCTAAAAGCCAAATTTGTGTGTTTCTGATCAAATAAGATGGGCAGCATTTCCTTTGGGAGATGTCTAGCCTGCAAGTTCTTCTGGTTTCAGCCATACAATCTGTGCATATACATAACTGCTACAAGAGCTATTTCTGTACAAGAACAGCTACAAGTTACATTGCTGCTTTGGGCAAAAGGGCTGGATGTGTGACTCAAGTTCTCTTACTATATCCCATTAATGGTTCAAAATAGCCAGCAGAAGGATGAATTCCCGTTTTAAGTGCAGGCCCTTGGCCCCAAATGGCTGCAAACTGTAAAACATTAAGCATGTGGTAAAGGTGCATGATTTTGCTAATCAAGGGAGTGCAGGGCCTGTCAAGGCACTTTGTATGTGGCCAGTCTGTCATACTAGGTGGGATCAGGCTTTCTGACATGAATGTCCCTAAGTTTTTATAGGGTCAATCTTGATTCTCCTGCAACCTCTATAGGTTTTTTAGCACTAAACTGACAATACAGGAGGTGGGCGGGCGGCGGCGGCAGCGCTGGCCTTGCTAGTTTTTTCCATGCCATTGGGACTTGGAGGATCAGGTGTACTGAACCTATGCACCAGATCTCTCTCCAGCTTTCCATCTAACATTGTGTATAAGCACCTTGAAGTCTCAGCGATACTTGCTAGAGGTGACTACAAGTGTAAGAACCATGCTCCTGGTTTGTTTGTTTTATTTAGAAAAGTATGTGTGAATACTATGACATTTTATGGGTCAGCGTAGTACATACAGGGCGAACTTGAATGCGTATCCCTTTTGGAACTGAGGCCTGCCTAGGTTTACTCCTTACAGCGAATGGCAAATACAGTGGTACCCTAATCTTGTCACAGCATGCCTTGCCTGGGCCTGTGGGAGAGGCAAAACAATGTCAGGATTGTTCTGTACAATGTTAGCCCATAGTAACAAGGAGCACAAAATTCTCTATTTCACATGTGTGGCCATTACTGCTTACAGGGCCGGTGCTACCATTAGGCCAACTAGGCAGCTGCCTAGGGCGCAGGGCTAAAGAGGGCGCCAGAAATGCCTTGAAAAAAAATACAGCGCTCTCAAGTGGGAAGGGGGGGCGCTAAATATCTGATCTTGCCTAGTGCACCAAACTGCCTTGCACCGGTCCTGACTGCTTAAGCAACATTAATGGTGATGCAGTTCCAGACTTTACACTGAACTGGGGAACGTGGGCTGCTCCAGCAGGGGAACTTGGGCATCACCAACTTGGCGAGAGGTGGGAGCTGCCGGTGCGTCTGGTGCCCTTACGGCTTCCACGCTCCCATGACTTTCCCCCTCAGAAGTTGTACAGAAGGGCAAAAAGCAGGTATCTGCTCTTTCTCATCTCAAACTGCTTTGAGGGAAATGGTCACCACTGGCCCAAGCGGGTGGCAGCCGATGTGGAGGATGGAAGTCTTAAATCCAACCTGTCTGGAGGGCACCCGGTTGGGGAAGGCTGTAGAAATGGTCCCTGCTTCCTTTGCTGTGGTGAAAAAGTAAAGGGGTTTAAAAGCCCTCATCCATACTATATCCATCATGGCACACACACGGGGGGGGGGGGCAACAGACGGAGGGAGGGATTGTAAATGTCCTGGTGGCCCCAACCCACTGCTTTTCCTCACTCTCCTTCAAATGGCACTGCATGATCTTAGATTCCATCCGTGAACTAGTTCAACCAGAGATGTCCCACCTCAGCCAGGCTCCAGATCGCCTGTTTCCCTCCCCTGATTCTCCTCCCTCACCTTGAGCTTATTTGGATCCCTTTCTGACTTTTGAGAAGGACATGGACATTTCCCCAACCCCACTCCCCATCCCTTCCTTTGCCCTCACCCCTGCCGCCTTCCCATGGAGCTCGGGAAGAAAGAGGGGCTGCCCATTTTCCATTTGCTGCACCTAAAGGACACCATTGACCTGGCACCTCCAGCTGCCTCCTTTGGCTCAAAGAAACAATGCGGGGTTTGGTTTAAAAACGGAGGCCTCTCTGTCGATGAGGAAGCAAGCCAACACTTGGCACTTTAATCTAGGAAATGAGGTGGGTCAAGTTGGGCAGGAGCAGTCTCTCCCTGCCAGGTGCAGCTCCGTTAGGGAACCATTCGCAAAAGTTTCCAGAGGCGGTAGCCGTGTTAGTCTATTGCAGGGGGGGGGGAAACGGCAGAATCTTGTAGCATCCTGAAGACGAACACATTTACTCCAGCATGAATCAGAATCATAGAAAAGTAGAGTTGGAAGGGGCCTACAAGGTCATCGAGTCCAACCCCCTGCTCAATGCAGGAATCCAGGTCAAAGCATCTCTAACAGATGTCTGTCCGGCTGCACCTTGAATGCCTCCAGAGTGGGAGAGCCCACCACCTCCCTAGGTAGTGGGTTCCATTGTCTTATTGCTCTGACAGGAATTTTTTTTCATGGACTGTAGCCCACTTCATCAGAGGCATGGAGTGTTTCAGGTCTTTTATATAATACAGTCATGCCTTGGATTGAGAGCATAATTCGTTCCGGAAACGTGCTTGTAATCCAAAACACTCTTATATCAAAATGAAATCCCCCCCAAAAAAAATTGTACAGAGATTTTTAATTTAAGCCATACTACAGTGCTTGTATTGCAAGACGTCGCTTGTATATCAAGTCAAAAAAAATGAAATAAATATTTAAAAATTTGCTCGTCTTGCAAAACGCTCTCAAACCAAGTTACTTGCAATCCAAGGTATTACTGTACATGGTTCCTATTGCAACTGGGTGCATTCAAACAAATGGGTTTTATTTATCATTTATTATTAGCATTTATATACTGCCTTATTTGCAGCAACAACAACAACAAAAGCCATCAAGGCAGCAAACAACCATTTATAACAAAACCTTAAAGCAATAAAAAAAAATTACAGACAGTAAGAAGTTAAAACAGCAACATAATTTAAAAGGCACTGGGCAACCCAGGTCAGCTCATTAGCCCTTTGTTGGGAAGAGGTCTCTATGTCTCCCCCACCCGCCCCCAAAAGACCACCGTTAGAATCGCACTTGATTGGCTCCAGATAAATAAACATTCCCCACTTGAGAAGAAAAATCTAGCCCATTTGTAACACACCAAGCAGCTACTGTAAGTCAAATAGCTTTTGCTTTGGAAAAGGGAGGCGACTGGGAATGAAGATTAGTCTCCTTGCTGCCCCCTTTTTGAGAATCAAAAAGGATTTCGCCTCTTGGTTCCTTTAATTCAGTGTTCTCCAACCTTGGGTCCCCAGATGTTTTTGACCCACAACTCCCAGCATGCCCCAGCCAGCGTAGCTGGCTGGGGCATGCTGGGAGTTGTGGGCCAAAAACATCTGGGGACCCAAGGTTGGAGAACACTGCTTTAATTGTTTTTTTTTTAAATTGGGGGGCGGGAAATCTAATCTGGGGGTGCAGATACTGCTGTCATATCACTTGGTTGCAACACGGAGACAATGCATACAAATGTCCAAAGAGGTACCTTGGACAGCTCCCGGATCTCGGCAGCAGCCAAGGCGGATGCAGCTGATAAAAAACACTGGTTCCAGAGGCGTCATCCCCGCCCTACCTGTTTTCTTCATCCTACAGTTACAGTCATCATTTTGTCGTTTTGCAACATTTTGTTCATATACGGTATAAAAATTAAAATAAAAAAGAACTTTGACCCACACCTCACGCACAACACACACACACACACACACATGAACTTGATTTCTTGAAAGAGAGTAGAACTGATTTTTGTGCGTTTCCATTTCTCACCACTCCCTTTTGCGCACTGTTGGTGCTCTTTTGGCAGACCAGGCATTAGGTAAACAAGAGTTCAGCCAGACCAGTTTCTTAGCAGTGAGCCAGTATTTTTTTTTTTATTATTTATTTTAAAAATAATGAATACAACAACAAAAAATACAACATAAACATTGTGCACCCCCCCCACCTCTTGGACCAAGTTATATTTCTCACCCCAATTTTTTTTTTTTTGTATGTGTATATATACAAGCTATTATTCTATATTCCAAAAATATAACAAATCTTGACAAGGTTTGTTCCCCCCTCCCCTTGACCAACACATAATCCAAAAATTTGCCCCAAATGTTCACAAAGGTGTCTTTCTCCAATTGTCCTTTTTGACACTTAATATTACAAGTTAATTTATCATTTAACGCGATATCCCATACCTCTGCATACCATTCATTAATTGAAAACACATGTTGAACCTTCCAATTCCTAGCTATCATTAATTTTGCTGCTGTTAACAAATTCACAATCAATTCTTTTGTATTTTTTAAACAAACTAACTTTTCTGTAATTGTTAACAATGCTAATTTTGGGCAGACTTCTAATTCCATTCCAATTATTTCTGATATTTCTGCAAATACTTTCTGCCAAAATTCCAGAACATTTTTACAGCTTCACCACATGTGGGCATACGTACCTTTTACATTACATCCTCTCCAACACAATGCGGAGCAATTTTTATCTATCCGATTTAATCTTACTGGAGTTAAATACCATCTCCATACCACTTTATAAAAGTTCTCTTTAGCAGTAAGCCAGTATTATCTTCCAAAATGAAGCTGGTCATGCATAGAAAAGAAATATTTCTGATTTTCTTCTGGGCAGAAGTTCTGACAAATAGAGCAACTGGGCGGTGGGTGCTTCCAGACAAACAACTCATCGTGCCAATCAGTCATTGCTCTCCTGCTGTAAGCTACAAGTGGAATTGCAACTGACTTTCCACACTTATCTGGGGATGGTGTGCGTTTTATGTGCGTATGTATCCCCCATGAACTGGTTGGTTTAGCCAGGACCAGCAGCAGATTTCAGGGGGCCCTTGGGCATGCTGCTGCCAATAGCTCCCCCTGTCTGCCCCCGCACCTGCTGGTCACCTCTGCCGCCTTCATTTCACCTGCCTGCTGCCACTGGGGGGGGACGATGGGAGTTGCAATCCAACACATCAGGCTGGGGGGAGGCTGAAACAGACGATCGTGGACAGATGAATAGTATGACTCAGTGATCCCAGCAGAGACTAGTACGCGGGGCTATCGTTTTGGGGAAAGGCAATACTCTGTGGAGAGGGCAGCAGTGCTTTGTGTCGAGGCCTGAGTTAAGCAAAGAAACTCTTCTCCTAATCAACTAACTTTTATTATGTAAAACTGCAAGCCAAGCAAGCGAAGCTGGCCTTAGATTACAGATGAAAGCATTTTGCAGGGATCCGTAATGAAAGGAACAAGCAGTGTTAGAATTCTGTGGAAGCAGTTCATCAGTGCAACATGACCAGATTGAAAGTTGATTCCAGACTAATTAGGACTGACGAATGCCCTCCTCTTCCCAGTCAATGGTATCTCAAAACCCGGCCTTCAAGGCGGTTCTTTGGTTTGCAGAGCCAACCGCTTAGCATGCCTTACTGCTCTTCACTGTTCTTCTCTCCTTAATTGACGTCTCGCCCTTGGATCTGTCATGCCCATTCCTCCCGCTGCTCCTCTTCAGAAAAGCTCTGGATTCCCATAGTTTCGGGAACACCTTGACTTTCTACTTCCACCTCCCTTATCTCTTGTCTCCCCTGTCCTTGGCTCTTCATTCTCCACTTCCCCCCCCCTTCCTCCTCTTCATCTGAATCAGAATCTATTCTTATGTCCCTTTGAAGCTCCTCTGCAGAACTAATGGGCCCGAACCCTACACTTTGCATGCAGAAGGCCGCTGGTTTGATCCCTGCCAGGTGTTAAAGAATCTGACTTGGCAGAAGGCAGTTTAAGATGGCTTGGACTAGCAGCCCCTGCTTAATGAGAACACTGTGTTACATTACATCCACAAGAGACTTCACTCTTTGTTCTGGGGCGTAGAGGAAGCTATTTGGAGAGTACAGTCTTCCAGTAAAGCGAGTAGGTGCACTGCAGTCGCAACGGAGGGGCGGTCCTGGATTTTTCTCACCTGCCTCCTCCACAGCTAGTCCTTGGAGGCCACCTGCAGTATGTATACACACACACACAGGTTCAAAAGGTTTCTTGTGAGAAGCTACTCTACTCCAAAGAATATTTGCTGTCTTGCTGGGTGCTGCTGATTCTATGTGTTCCCTTCCTCCTGAAACCCACCCACCCCCCTTTTCTTGTTGCTGGGTATGAATTTTTTTTTGCCATGAGTAAAATTCTCTGCGCTGGATTATTCATCCTGTTTTGTGTTTTGGCTGGTAAGTCTTGGAAATAGTTTTACTATTATTGGGTTTTGTGTTTTTTTAAAATCCACATATTACATGTGAACTTCTAAATCAGCCTTCCTCAACCTATTGCCCTCCAGATGTGTTGGACAGCAACTCCCATGCTGGCTGGGAATGATGGGAGTTGCAGTCCGACACATCTGGACGGCACCAAGTTGGGGAAGGCTGCTCTAAATGAAGTCATTTAGAGCAGTGTTCTCCAACCTTGAGTCCCCAGATGTTTTTTGGCCTACAACTCCCAGCATGCCCCAGCCAGCATAGCTGGCTGGGGCATGCTGGGAATTGTAAGCCAAAAACATCTGGGGACCCAAGATTCGAGAACACTGATTTAGAGAGCCATTCGATGGTCCCTGGGCGAGTGTCCCAAGGACCATAGGGCCATCCGGATTCCCCCTTCCGAGATCCAGCCCTCCTCCCCCGCCCACTCGCAGCTGGCATGGAAAGAACCGAGGCGGCTACCCTTTAAGGTTGGAAAAGTGACCTCGGAGAGCGGGAAAGGGGGTGTTCCAGTGGGCGGGGAGAGGAGGAGATCAGAGAGGCCAGGGTACGATTTATCCTGAGCCTCCTGCAGCCCCACAAAATCTGCAGGGCCTCTTTTTTAGGTTTCAGAATACAAATGAACACACTAATGGCTGAAGGCTAAGGATTTTATTAAACAGAAGCAAATTAACATCAAGTGATTAGACGAAAGCAGAACACAATAATTATAGCAATCTACTTCAAAGAGAGATCATAACCTTACGTCCCCACTGCCACTGGAAACCCCTACTACAGAATCAGTAGCTAACGTGACTCCAATAACGGCCTGGCTTATGCAGAACCTTCCGGATCGGCCTGCATCAAGGTTCTAAATTGGGAGGGGCCCAGGGACACATTTAGGAAGGAAGTGCACTGGCTACTTATTCACTCCCGGGTCAGGTTTAAGGTTCTGGTGCTTGTGTGCTAAGCCCGAAACAACTTGGAACCAGGTTACCTGAGAGAGCGCCTCCTCCCATACCAACCTCCCTGGTCATTGAGGTCATCAGAGGGCATGCTCCTAGTGGTTCCTCATGGACCTTTGGCCCAACTGGAGTCCACCAGGAGAAGGGCCTTCAGTGTGGTGGCTCCATTGCTGTGGAACTCCCTGCCTCGGGAGGTCAGGCAGGCTCCGACATTGTGCTCCTTTCGGCGCCTGCTGAAGACCTCCTTGTTCCGGGAAGCCTTCTCTGCTCTCCAACCACCAATGTAATGTTACCGTACTTTGTTTTCAATGTATTGTTTTTGTTTTATTTGTTTTTATCTTTTTATTGTTCACCGCTCTGGAATCTACTTGATATGGAGCAGTATACAAATACTGTAAATCATCATCATCATCATCATCATCATCATCATCTATCCCATTGTTTATACATTCCTTCAAACAGAGAAAACTAGCCCTAACAATCGGCAAGCTGCCAGCCCAGCATAGATAATCAGGAAAAATTTCCTGACTGTCAGAGCAATAAGACAATGGAATCAACTACCTAGGGAGGTCGTGGGCTCTCCCACTCTGGAGGCATTCAAGGTGCAGCTGGACAGACATCTGTCAGAGATGCTTTGACCTAGATTCCTGCATTGAGCAGGGGGTTGGACTCGATGGCCTTGTAGGCCCCTTCCAACTCTACTTTTCTATGATTCTATGATTCTATGAACTCCCCTCTCAGCTAAGAACAAGTGGCTTAACCTTGAGATCTAGCCAGAAGCTAGCTACTACTAGACTCTCAAGCCATGCCATCTCAGGCAGATAACTAACTCATGGGAATCTAATGAGGAGGCATAGCTAACCACTAAAAGCAATGGGCCCAACCAGATATCTAGACATGAGAAGGAGCCATTCTGTACACCACTAAACTCCTCGAAATGACAATGGTCTTCCGTGTTTCCACTACAGGGTGCACATCCCAGCGATCCTAGGAACATCGGAAGCTGCCTTCCACTGAGTCAGACCATTGGGTCCATCCAGCCCAGTATTGTTGACACTGGCGGGCAGCCATGGCTCTCCAGGGTTCCATGCGGGAATTCTCCCAGCCTTATCTGGAGATGCCGAGGATCGAACCTGGGACCTTCTGCATGCAAAGCATGTGCTCTATCACACTGAGCTGTGGTCCCACTCTGATACCGGTTGCTCTTTCCTTGCTGGTAGCCGTGGCACGAAAAGAGGATCTCCGAGGGAAGGAGTAGAGTGTGGTACAATTGGGAGGAAATTGGAGGAGGGGCAGGGCCGGATTAACATAGGGGCGATTGGAGCGGCCGCTCCAGGCCCAAAGCAGACAATAGGCCCGCAATATAGGGACACGCGGCACGATTTGAGTTAGCTCTGATCGTTATCATTCAGCATAATTAATGATTTTTTCAAGATTAGAAAGGTGTTCTAAGCACATCTGCATTACAGGCTTGAGGCAAGACCTAGCAAGAACTGTTGTTCTCAAATTAGCATGGTAGGTTTTTGCATTTCAATCACTGTTACTACATTTCTTTGAAGCACATGGGGGCTTGCTAGGGTCTGTAATATTCAGATTTAGAAGGGACCTCTCTCTCCAGCCTCGAGCAAAAGATCTTTCTGATTCGCAGCTCAATTGTTCAAATGCTAGTTTAACAAAAAACAAAAACGAAAACGAAACAAAGCAACAAGAACAACACAATTATTCTTGGTCAAGCAAAGCTTCCTGGCTTTTTGTTGTGGCTTTTTCTTTTTTAATAAATAAATTTGGGGGAAATTGGGAAGACCCTTACTGATGAGCTGCAGGAGTTTTTGAGTTTTGGCACTTTAATGGTAATTAAAATATTTAATTTGTTTTAATATAAAATTGCGTCTTCATTTTATTTATTTCCATAAAAAGGCCCACCAAAATCCTCAGCACCAGGCCCATAATGCTCTTAATCCGGCCCTGAGGAGGGGGGCATGTTGCAGTAACAGGGGTGTCAGGGCATTCTTAAGGCCTTTGGGGGGCATGGGGCACGGTTGGGTACCCTTGTCCTAGGCTGTAGCAGAGGAGGTTTTCATCCACTGATGTGACTGTCTGTTTCGCACCTGTTCTACGCAGCTCGAAGCCTTGTGTGCAAAATGTGTCTCCATGTCCGTTGGTTCTGGCCGTGCAAAACCCCCAGCTTCTGCACTGCAAAGCCTGGGCAGTTCTGCCAAACATCCCACATCAAGTACAGTAAGTCCAAACTGTTTTGTTTAAAGGCGGCAAGGCGGCCAGTCATGGATGGGCATGAGAGGAATCCCGAGGGTTGCCCGTCCCTGTCGCACGCCTCTTCCACAAGGGCCCCGCCAGGTTACTCTCAGGCTTGCCTCTCTGGGGACGGGGGTTCGAAGGAGGGCTGTACTACTGAGCCTCCCTAAAATGGGTGGTTTGCCTGATTTTGGGGGGGGGGGCTTTTCAGGGCCAAATTATTTGAGGGCAGGATACATTTTGGGGTGAAAAGCTGGCGCTTTGCAGCCTCCAGTGAGCTAGGTGGCTGGACCAGGAAGGACCAGAGACAGCTTTGAAATGAATTTGAAGATAAAATGAAATTGATGATAAAAAAGCAGGAGCCACACCGAGGACCCCTTTGCAGGTGCCATAGGAGGTGCCCACAGGCGCCCCATTTTAAACAGTTAAAGAAGGAGGAGGAATGGAACGAAGCTGCCTCCACCACAATAAGCACCCCTCCCCTTCCCTGCAAATGTTTCGGGCTCCCACCCAAAAATATCACAATGGCCACCCCAGTGCACCCACCCGCACATTGGGGGAGGCCCTTTCAACACAGCCCTAGTTCAAATCCTGCCAGTCGCCAAAAAGCTGCTAATCCATTTCTTGCCTTAATTTCTCTCTCTTACATCAGAGGGTCGGTTTCAAGTGGAGATAAGGAACTGCACGTTCCGAGGAAAAGCCGACTGCGAACCCAAACTAGATTACGCCTTGTCTGACCTTGAAATAAGGCGAAGCTGCTGCCGAAGCAACTTGTGTAACAAGTAGATGCGCGCGCAAACGGTTGGGCTCTAGGCCCTTGATGCCAAACGTGCAACACCTGTGCATGTCAAGGCTGCCTTCCTTCCTCTCCTATCTCCCTCCCTTCCTCCCCACAGCAGAGAGGAACTGAAGCCAAAGCTCGGAAGTGTTGTTGTCCTTGAAGACGCCTAGAATCCCCAAAAGATGTTCGGACCACAACTGATTCATGTTGAAGATCTGATGTTTTATACAATAAAAGTTCACTTTGCTGTGTCTTTTAACAGGAAGCAATTTCATCATTCATCATCGCTGGTCTCGAAAATGTAGATTACTTCATGTTGTACGCCTGGTCATGTTCATCAGCACTTGCAGGTCTATTCTGAACGGTTGTTTTCCAATCTGCAGCTTTCTTTATTGTATACAGAGCCACAAACAGCCAACCAGCATTTCTTTCCTCCCTGCCACCCTGCCCCACCCCCCACACCTCCATGGGGGCAGTTCAGTGTCTAAAGAACTCCCTCCTCTCCATTGTCACGGAAGGCACAAACTATTAGGAATTAGGATTACCGCAGGGCCGGATTAAGATAGGGGCTATTGGAGCTGCAGCCCCAGGCCCATAACAGAAAATAGGCCCACAATATAGGGACGATTTGAGTTAGCTCTGATCGTTATCATTCAGCATAATTAATGATTTTTTCAAGATTAGGAAGGTGTTCTAAGCACATCTGCATTACAGGCTTGAGGCAAGACCTAGCAAGAACTGTTGTTCTCAAATTAGCATTTCGGTAGCTTTTTGCATTTCAATCACTGTTACTACATTTTCTTTGAAGCACATGGAGGGCTTGCTAGGGTCTGTAATATTCAGATTTAGAAGGGACCTCTCTCTCTAGCCTTGAGCAAAAGATCTTTCTGATTCGCAGCTCAATTGTTCAAATGCTAGTTTAACAAAAAAACAAAAACGAAACAAAGCAACAAGAACAACACAATTATTCTTGGTCAAGCAAAGCTTCCTGGCTTTTTGTTGTGGCTGCTTTTTTTTTTTTAATAAATAATTTGGGGGAAATTGGGAAGACCCTTACTGATGAGCTGCAGGAGTTTTTGAGTTTTGGCACTTTAATGGTAATTAAAATATTTAATTTGTTTTAATATAAAATTGCATCTTCATTTTATTTATTTCCATAAAAAGGCCCACCAAAATCCTCAGCACCAGGCCCATAATGCTCTTAATCCGGCCCTGGGTTACCGTATATTTGTTTGGTAAGTTATAGCTGCCTGTGGCTCACGCTGGCTCAGCTTGTCTGAGCATGGAAAGCTAAACAGGGTCAGGCCTGGTTATTACTTGGATGGGAGACCCCTCCTCTAGTTTCCTGCACTGAGCAGGGGGTTGGACTCGATAGCCTTGTAGGCCCCTTCCAACTCTATCAGATCTATGAATCTATAAGCCACCAACCGTCCAACTTTCAGCATGTAAGTGGTGCAAGGCAGCAAGTGCCATAGAAAGAAACGCACACGCACACACATACACGCATCTACTTCAAAAGTTCCGTTTTGTCTATTGTCTACTTCAAAATAAGTCCCCTTTTGCCTATTGCCCCCACACACACACACACTGCTTCAGACAACTTATCGCAAGCATTGTTGCTTTACGCCAACACCCCTCCTCAATGGCCCATGGATAAGTCCACAAGATTAATCTTCTCCTGTAGACGCCCGAGTGATTTCGTCACGATGTCTGCAGTCATGCTTCCTGCTGGGCAGTATTCTACTTCAACAAGTAGTCCCTTCTCCTGCACGTCTCTCAACAAGTGGTCTTTCACATCAATGGGCTTGATGCGTGAATTGACCTCCTCAGAAATTGTGAGAGCTTTATGCAGCTTTGGTTATCGTCTAGGATCGATATAGGTTTGGGCTCAGTTATTCTTAGGTCCCTGAGTAACTGGCACAGCCATTTGAGTTCCTGACATGGTTGGGCAACTGACAAGTATTCAGCTTCAGTGGATGAACTGGCCACTGTATCGTGTGTCTTGCTGGTCCGACTAAGTAGTCCACCTCTGTAAAAGAATAACCAGTTGCTTGCCGAGCCGAATTCAAGGTGTTGGTTTTGACCTTTAAAACCCTACACGGCTCCGGCCCAGCTTATCTCAAGGAGCGCCTCCAGCAACATCAAGTAGGCCGCTCAACAAGGTCTGCCACGGACGGCCTTCTCCTTATCCCATCAGCCAGAGCAGCCAGGCTGGTGGGGACTAGGAAGAGGGCCTTCTCTGTGGCGGCCCCCACATTATGGAACTCCCTCCCTAGTGACCTTCGCCATGCCCCCTCCTCCGTGATGAGCTTCCGCCGTGCATTAAAAACATGGCTGTTCAGGCGGGAATATGGGGTGGGTTAGGTTTTTAATGAGAATTTTTTATATTGTTTTAATTATTATATTTTATTGTGTTTTATTGTATTTTAATTGTACATCGCCCAGGGTGGCCGGGTGACCGGCCAGATGGGCGATTGATAAATATAATAAATAAATAAATAAATAAAAGAACAGGTTTCCACTAGTGGATTTGCGATCTGTGGTGTCCCCAGTCCAATCTGCATCTGCGTAACTCACCGGTTTTGGACAGTTGGTGGCTTATAGATTCATAGATCTGATAGAGTTGGAAGGGGCCTACAAGGCTATCGAGTCCAACCCCCTGCTCAGTGCAGGAAACTAGAGGAGGGGTCTCCCATCCAAGTAATAACCAGGCCTGACCCTGTTTAGCTTTCCATGCTCAGACAAGCTGAGCCAGCGTGAGCCACAGGCCTGTTCTGCTTGCAGCTGTAGTTTCAGATGTGCAGCTGGCTACTCTTTAAGTAGCTGGCTGCTCTTTTCACAGCAGTCCAATCTTTTTTGCTTGGTGATTTGGTCTTTCTGCACAGTATTCCTACCACTGCAGCTATATCTGGCCTTGTGGGGGTGGCCGCCAAGTACAGCAACTTTCCTGGGAATTAGAGGGTCATATTGTGCCTACCGGTAATCAATGGAACATTGTTTTTGCATCTGTTTCAGAAGGGTCAATGGATCTTAGGTTACGTCTTAGAATCATAGAAAAGTAGAGTTGGAAGGGGCCTACCAGGCCATCGAGTCCAACACCCCCGCTCAATGCAGGAATCCAAGTCAAAGCATCCCCGACAGATAATAAGTTCTTATTCAGCAAGAACTTTTGTTTCGTGTTTATTGGACACCACAATGTTTTTTTCTATAAGGGTTTGTCTAAGTCAGCTAACTGTTGGAGGTGTAATACTGTGAATGCTTCATTTACACATATGTTTTGGCAATGCCCAGTGGTTGCTTCTTTTTGGGTTGAGGTTATTGTATGGATAAACCTAGTATTAGAATGCTCCTTAATATTTACCGACGCACACGGTCTTTCAAATTATATACCCGCTGTATGGAATTGATCACAAGGACAACGCATGTGGATTTTCCGCGCCCTCTCGACAGCCAAAAGGCGGATTTTACAACACTGGAAAGATAAACACTCACCTCCTATAATGCAATGGATTGAGGACCTAATAACGCTTTCAACATTTGCGCGGGTGGTATTTAGACACCACCTGCGGGTCAATAAATACATGGATATTTGGTCTGCTTTTTCTGCTGTTTTTTTTTTATTATTATTATTTAATTTTTGCAAAACAACATATAACGAAATATGTTATATTTGGTAATATAGTAGGCAGTCTGTTTTGTAGGTAGGTAGCTCTCAACACTGCCTCTCCCCGCTACTGACTGGGTAACTTAGAGTCCAACCTCACCATCTCCATCTCCACCTCACCATCTCCATCAGCATTCTGTTCTTTCTGCGACCCTGTTTTGTTCAGGTGTGTATGTGTGGAGAAAGCCCAACACAGGTCCGCGCACACACACACACACACACACACACACATGGTTTTCGCCCAAGGGAGGGGACAAGGAAGGGGGGATGAAGTCATAGGAGGAGTAGCAGACAGACCATCATCCCCCAACAAAGGAGAATCTCGGTGGAGATCCACAAAACCAAGGAAGGACCATCAAGGATCATCAAACTATCAGGGCAGTCTCAAAGAGCTGCAAAGTACTAGTACGTCACCTTCTTCCCGGGCAGGAATAAGCCCACCTGAAGCGAAAGGGCAGGCATAAGCCCCCACCTGACCTGGAGGGCGGGGAGAGCAGGAACTCAGGGGTAGAAAACCCCTCTCCCTTCCGGGTTAGGGTTGTTGGGAACCAAGGGTACTTCGGGGCCAGATTCATCTTCCAAACAGCAGCCCGAGTACGCCATTCTCATCCACGGATCGGCCGACCCGGAGCCAGGCTGAAACTGACTAGACGTAGAGTCTCTGATCTGAGGTAACTGACTAGATTCACTCCGCTAGCCTAAGCCTGTTAATTGAGAAACCCAGGGGTCAACTAAGGTTGTGTTGATGCTGTAGTATTCCTGGAAAGCTGCTAGTTCCGCTCTGTGTTTTGTGTAAACAAATAAAAGCCTTATTTGGTCATTTAAAGGACTGCGGTTTCCTCTTGTGCGCGAAAGCCTCGTAGGTGATTGCCAGCGCTCGTACGGGCTGTAATTCAGTGCCGGTTAACCCGTTAAGCGCCGAACTCACGCAAAGGATCCTGTTGGTGATCCTTCACAGTATGGTATCGTATGTCTGTGTGCTATGCCCTGCTCTTTCAAGTATGTTTGTGTGTGGTGTGACATATATACTCACCACCATTGTCTGTTTGAAGAGCTTGGGACTTCCTTCCAAATTTGTTGCACAGTCACATCTTTTTCTTTCAGCAGTTGCAGGGTCTGGTTCTTCTCCTATGGTAGGTAGGTTTCACAGTATCTGGAATAATAATCTACAAATGTTAATAAATAAGGGTTTCCCACCTTGGAAGGTATTTGGATGGGTCCACACGGGTCTCTGTGTATTACGTAACTCCAGTGGCTTTTTTGATTGCCTTTCAGACTGTTTCAGAATAGACAGACTTAAGAAGGGAAAGATGGAATAGCCACACAATGACTTTTGACTAGTACCGCTGGGAGCCCCCTATGTGAAAGCACCCACTGAAAACCAGACATTGTGAAATTAGACACTGAGAGAGGAAGACACTTTGAGGATCAGAGCAGGAAACATTTATGGAGCTCTATAAAACAACAGTCGGGTTCTTGGTCCCATCCTGTCCCCACTTGAAAATATAATATTGCTGTGAATTCTTTTCTCTCTCTCTTTTTTAAAATGTGTGTAACCTAAACAACAACAAAACCCCCATCCTAACCCAGAACATCCCCCAAGAGATTTTAAAAAAAAAAACACAAATAGGAAGGGGAGGGATAAAGGTCAAGTCAACAGCATGAAGACTAAAATAAGAGGAAGAGGAAACTCAGAGGAGAAACGACAAAGTGGCGGTGTGATGCCAGGAGGACCAGCTTCCCAGGGCTGCGTACAGCCGGCTTCTGGTGCAACCAGCAGAACCAGTTGCTCCTCTTGAACTTGATCCTGAACTGCAGGGAAGATCTTACACCTGGTCCAAATGGGGGTGAGTGTGCCGAAGAGATCCCATCCCGCCACAGCAGCCTGCTGGCTCTAACCGTGTGTGTCTCTGTACTGCTGCAGCTTCTCCATCAAACCCAGGCATCTTTTCTCCCTCCTCCTCACCCACTCACACAGCCCTGTGGGCATCTTCCTTTGGCTGCCTTAGCAAAAGAAACGTACTTTTTCCTCATTCTCTCTTTGTCTGTCACTCGCCAATGGTGCAGCTGGCTTGGAACAGCTTGGTACCGCAGGGCTTGCAGCAACAACAGTGCAGGCAGGAGCTCGACTATCCACTGGCCCAATTTGCAGCCACAGACAGATCATGAACTGGGGTCACACCCGTGACTCTCTTGGATTTGTGGGCATGCGATTTGGGGTGGACCAAAGCGTACTGTGGGGTGGAGAGCCCCCAGTTCCTTGTTCTTTTCAACCTGTCTGGGGTATAATTGGCATGCTGCACCCATGTCTGAGAGTACCCTGCGCACACAGGAAGCTTTGGGGTGGACCCGATTTCAATGCCATCGTGTAGAGGACGCTCTCCTGCACGTGGGGGTGTATGATTTGGAGTGGGCAAAATCTCGTTCTGAGGTGCATAGCACCAGTCCTTGTTTTTTCGTTCTACTTATTTTTTTGTTGTTGTTAATTTTGGCATGGGGCAGCGTGCTTGACGGTGCACTGCGCATACGTAAATTTTGGGCTAGACGCGACTCAATGTCAGCTCGTAGAGGACACCCTATTGGATGTGTAGGTGCATCATTTGGGGTGGCCCAAAGCTTATTATGGGGTCCACATACCACCATTTCCTAATTTATCATCGTCATCTGGGGTCATCATGCATTAACGTGGGTTGCAGAAATACGATGGTTTTGATTGGAGAGAATGGTTGTTTCTCTTGAAGGGGACAGTCTCCCAGTCCTGGAGATATATGATATAGGGTAGTCCTAAGATTAGTTTGGGGCACAGGGACATTTAAATATGAGGCCCTTATTCGGTTTACAGACTGAGCTCTCTTGTGAAGTTTCCGTGCAAAAAAGGAAGTGGGAATTAGGAAACGGTAGCCGACTTCCACATTGCATCTCTCTCCCCTCCACCCCCATTTCCTGTTTTCTGTGGGATCTCCATTTTACACTGCATTATGTGCCTGCACACCTTTGAGTGCTGGGTTTGGACGACTGAAGTAGAGCTCCCTTTGCTAAAAAACAAACAGGGTCCGTCTAGCTCCGTCTCGCCTATTCCAGTCTCCCCCCAGCGTTCCATGTGTAGTCTAACTCCCATCATCCCTAGCCAGCACAGTCCCATGCTGGATGGGGATGATGGGGGTTGTAGCTGTTGAATACATCTGGAGGGGGTGCCCAGTCGGGAATGACATTGTCGGCGGCTCTCTGGGGTTTCAGGTAGGCCCTGCTCGGAGTCGGAGATGCCTGGCATTGAACGTGGCACCTTCCACGTGCAAGGCACTGCTGCTGCGCTCTGCGTGCCCCCCCCGCCCGCCCGCCCGCCCCACCCGGCCCTTTTTGCTGGAAACCGAGATCTCTGGCATCATGTTTCATCGGGAAAGGTCAGGTCAAGGCGGCGACACTTCTTGAAGCAGTTAGCACCCAGGACATTCTAAAAAAAAGGTGCGTGGAAAGCACCCGGAAACGAGGGCACAGTAAATGCCTTGTGTAGAGAAGCCCAAAGTCTCCTCTTTCATGGCCAAGATCTCTTGCCCTCTGGCCAAAATTAGTATGCTTTTGGATTCCCACTTTGCCAAGTGTTGGGCTCTCCAGCTCTTTTAATGCACAATTATCTGGCTCGAAAGAGTGTTGGAAGAGAAGGTTCAAGAAACTCAGGGCGGGCCATGGAGGCTAAGAGAGGCAGGGCAGGCAGACTCCTTTGCTCAGGTGACAACATCATCCTGTCAAAACTGCGCATAAGAAGCCAAAGAGAGCTGTGTTACTGCTAGAAAACGCCCTTGGGCATGTATGTCATGACCACTTTCCCCTCAGCACTGTGGACTTAACCCCTTCTCCCACACGACCTGGGATTGGGGGCACGGGTGCTAGATCAGAGGGTGCGGATTTCTGACGGGCTTCAGCTCTGCACATCCTCTTTAAGGAAATTAAGCAGGAGAGATGGTGTGGTCCCTTGGACAGAGATCCCAACAGGGACTTGGGGAATTGGGCAGAGCGGTCTCCAGCGGTCACAAGCTGCTGTCCCAGGTGGCGAACTGCATAATCGCAGCTTCTCAGTATAGAACTTTCTCAGTACAGGCAGTCCCCCCAGGTTACGAACGAGTTCCGTTCTTAAGAATGTCCTTAAGTCGAATTTGTATGTAAGTCGGAACGGCGTAGCGTTCTATACGTTAAAATTGGCGTTTGCGCCAATTGTGTAAATGACGCAAACTGCGTAGTAAATTACAGAAACTGTATAGTATGCTACGCTATGTACTCTACGTAAACGACGTAGCGCCGGGGAACGGAACCCAGAAGTCCGTTCTTAAGTATGGGTTGTCTGTAAGTCAGATGTTCTTAACTCGGGGACTGCCGGTATAGAACTTTCTCAGTATAGAACTTTCCGCCTTGTCAGCAGAGACGGGGAGGGGGGGGAAGGGGAGCGGCCATCGCTCCAGCTTACTCATGAGTAGGCTGAAGCAATGGCCGCCGACATGCCCAGCCAAAAGGGCTGGCTGCGGCTTCGGGAGCCTCTTCCCGGCCGGTGCAGCCAGCCCGAAACAGCCAGCGGGGTGGCAAGGAAGACGACGACGCTCCAGCCGCCTATGTGCACAGCTGGCTGGAGCTATCTCCTCTTTCCCGCCGCCCTGAGCAAGCCTGCTCTGCCGACATCGGCAGCCACGCCACGCTGCCCCCTGCGCGGCGCCTCCGACAGCTGCCCCCAGGTGCAACTTGGGCACTTTGGGGCGTGCAGCCGCTTGGCAAAAGCGGCAAAGATTTCTCGCTGCTCTTGCCAAGTGGCTCTCTAGCCGTCCGAGTTACCCCTGGGGTTGTCATGTTGTCCGGGTTTGGACGACACTGCAACCCCAGGAGTGGCTACGAAACTCTGCAAACAAGCCACCCCAAATAACCCACGGTGGGTTCGCACAACACGACAACACCCCGCCCCCCTCCATGGCTTATAAACCAGGAGGTGTTGTTGTGTCGTGTGAACCCAGTCTCCTGTCTTAATCAACACCTGTTTGCATTGCCTTGAGGGGCACAATCATCAGCCAGGACCTTCAGAAAAATCCATTTCACTTTTACTCTGAGCCCTGCCCCTAGATGCAGAGTTACTGAGCTTGAACAAAAGATGTCATTTTATACCTCATTCCCCGCCGGGACTGCTGGGACTCTGAACGTCTCAGATATATTTTTCCTTGTGCGATACTGAGCCTGCCGTGGCTTCCCATGGGAAGAGGGCAGCAGCTAACCGGACTCATTTTCTGATTATTTTCCAGTTCAGAAAATCTGTCTGAGTCATGAATAAAGCAAAAGGGAAAGCGTCTTTCTCCAAAAAGAAAGGTAAGACCTGACCCTCTCCCCCCCCCCCCCCCCGAAAAAGAACACATGACAAAGGTAGAGGCTGCATCAGGCCTGACCCATGGGCAAAAAGGGCGGCCTGAGCATACGAGTCTGGCTTCTAACCATTGTGGCGTTGTGTGTATAAAAGCATGATGTACACGCTGGTCAGACACGGACCGAACCCACTTTGTTTCGGGTGCCCCTCCATTGGGTACTTTGTTTTGGGTGTGCTTGAAGCTCCGGTCCATTGACCAGTGGCAGGAAGTAACCAGCAGCCCCTTGCTCCAGATAAAAGAAAACCCGGACTCCTTCCAGCCCACGGCAGGGGCAGCGGAGCAGGGCCCCATGTTGCAGGGGGTGGGTGGGCTCCAATCGCACGGGGTGGGGATTCTTTTTCATCTCTAATGATGGTGATTAATGAGTCCCTGAGTGGAGCAAAATGCAGCCACTGATGCTTTTTAAATTCTCTCTTTTCAAAAAAACAACAACACTAGTACAGCCATATTTTTAAACGCAACTTTATTTTTAAATATGTCTTTATTCACCGAGCCATCGCATCTTGATGGTTGGTGTGTTTTGTTCTGTTCAGTTGCGGGCCGTGTCATCCCTTTGTTCATAAGCAAAACAGCAGCTGAAGCACCAGATGCCTGCCTGATTAATGGTAAAAGTTATTGATCACCCTATTACAAAGCAAATTAAATAGCTCAAGGCACGTCCCTTTCCCTTGTGATAGTCTTGGATATGGGATAGCTTGTCCCTTATTTATTTATTATATTTATATCCTGCCTTCTTTCTTGCAAGGAACCCAAGGTGGCTTACATAATCCTCCTCCTCTCCATTTTATCCTCACAACAACCCTGCGAGGTAGGCTAGGCTGAGAGTCCGTGACTGGCCCAAAGTCGCCCAGTGAGCTTCATGGCCGAGCGGGGACTTGAACCCGGATCTCCCGAGTCCCAGTCCGACGCTCTCACCACTACGCCATACTAAGCCCGTTTTTAATTCAAAGAGGTAGTGGAGTACATCTTCGCTTGACACAGTCCCATTTGCTGGAAAAACCCCATACCTGAAGAGATGATAAGGCCTCCCAGCCCCGCTCCCAGAAGTGTGGGGATGCCAACATCAGAAATGTTCCCACTTCCATGTCAATGCCTGATATTTAGTCTGCACTGCTCCTGTACGTCTTTAAGGTGACACGTGACTCCTTGTGTCTTGTCACAGCCGCAGTTGGTGGAAAGTCTGGACTAAGCCCGTTTCTCTCTTCAGAAGCAGTGGGCATTCAAGATATTCAATCCCGTAAGTGCTCGGAGGGGGCGCCCCCCCTCTTTTTATGTTTCCAATACTGCCTAATCTGATTTGTATTGTGCTGGGGAAGCAACTATCCTTTAGGGGTAATTTCAGGGCTAGTTTGACTATATATTGACATAGCCGTGTTTTTAATTAGAGTTATTCTAGATTTCGCAAATAGTATTGTTTACATTTCCTTTTTTCTGATAACGGGCCCATCTTCACACCTACTCAAACACAAGGGCGTCATTTAATCCAAAAAAAGAGAAGAGTATGACTTGCAAAAAGGTAGGAAAAGGAGAGCGCCAAGTGCCCTGCACCCAGCCAGCAATAAAGGAAAGAGATACTTGAGACAACCCATTTCATCTGAGAAAAGCGGAAGCTCAGCGGAGAGGGGGCATGGCGGATGTCACTAGGGAGCGAGTTCCACAGTACGGGGGCCGCCACAGAGAAGGCCCTCTTCCTCGTCCCCACCAGTCTAGCTGCTCTGGCTGAAGGGACGAGAAGGCCGTGTGTGGCAGATCTCGTTGAGCGGCCTGCTTGGTGTTGCTGGAGACGCTCCTTGAGATAAACTGGACCGGAGCCGTATAGGGTTTTAAAGGTCAACGCCAACACCTTGAATTCGGCTCAGCAAGCAACTGGTAGCCAGTGCAACTCCTTCAGCACTGGCATGATGTGATCCCGCCAGCGGCTGCCTTTAACCAGGCGAGCTGCCGTGTTCTGTACCTGCTGTAGCTTCCGAACCGTCTTCCAGGGTAACCCCACGTAGAGCGCATTACAGTAGTCTAGGAGAGGGGAGACCAAGGCAGGAACCACCGATGGGAGCAGATGACTAGGAAGGTAGGGGCGCAGCTGCCGTATCAGATGGAGTCTAGAGGAGGTTGCCCTGCCATCCTCGGACTCTAGTTATGAAGACACCTCCACGCCACAGCTGCGTGCATGTTCTTGCAGACCAAAGCTGCTGAAATAGTCCAGGCCCCTTTAAGGGAGAAGAGCCTCAGCCAACAGGGAGGTGGGCCTGACCTTCCAGCCCCAGCATCACTTGGAGCTCTCAGTGGTGCTGATCAGTTTCCTGTCTCTTTGGGAACCCTAACTCCTACTTGGTCAGAATCCACTAAACCTGACTTTCCCCAAACAGTTGCAACAGGGCTCACTGTCCACAACAGAACGATGTGTTGGAAAACACCTAACAGCTATTTCCAGAGTTTAGGGAAGGAAGAGTGCCCCAATGTGCTTGGAAAATGCTTTTGGGGTAGGCGACAAGATGGGCATTGCCAATGACGTAGCTGAAGTATATTTTTCTGTTTCTTCTGAGCCATGCTCTGAAGCCATTCACAGACTGTACTGAGGCTTTAGAAGCCAAGTATTTGAACCTCCTTTCTGTGTACAAGCTCCGGACCTGAATGGATTCAAGGGCTGTGTTTGCATGTCACAATAAATCTCTCGGTTTATGTAAGCCATGGCTTGTTGCTTTAGCCATGAACAGCCCTGCAGGTGGGTAAACAAACCATTATTTGGAAGAAGAGTGCAGGCTTCCAGGTAGAATGGAGCCCCAACACCTCTGTTTAGCTCTGGCAGGGATTTACAGGGATGGAGCAACAACAGTGCTAGTCCCGAGGAAGAACTGGAGTAGGCCCCGGTATCTAAGAAGCGCAGACTACTTCTGCCGAGACTCTTTGCCCAGGGTTCCGCATGCCCAGTTTCCAACTGTATAACCATGAAGAAATAACTCTGGCATGACTGGACACTGAAAATATCAGCAGCTTGAGATATCCTTCAGATATGTCCGAAGGAGTTCTACTTGGGGTTTGTAGACAAATCCACACGGTATTCCTTCATCTTTCATGATAAATTTATACTGTAGGAATAACCATCACTGGATACAGTAGAGCAATTAGGTAATTTTAGATTCTGGATTTAATGGTCTTACAGGAGCCCTCCTCTTTAGATGGTAATGGCTATTACTTCACATGCTTCAAAATGTGCCAGGCCCGTCCCGGTGTGTTTGGGGGCCCTCCTGCTCATCCTGCTGAGTGGGGCCCTGGACCTCTGGCCCAAAAGTCCTGCCCTGGCGGCACCACTGCTTGTTTGCAAAAAATAAAATAAAAAAATCAAATTTTTTGATTTAAATCAATGATTGTTTTTTATTTAATCAGTTTCCCCCAAAAAATTTTTTTAGTAAAATTTATTTCGAAGTTTCAGGCAACCACTACAGATGGGCACTACATCCGTTTGTAATGAGGTTACGGGTCTCCTCTTTATCAAGTTCTTTCCTCATTTTTATTTTTATTTTTTAACGTTCCCGGTATTATTGGTTACTAGGCTACTTACACGACAGGCTTGCAGAAAATAAATCACATTTTTATTTATGATTTAATCAATGATTTAAATCATTCTGATTTTAATCATTGCAACCCTGTTGGATACCCTTGTAGCTTTAGCGACTGGGTTCATTCATTCATGCCTCCTGTGGAATGCGTTTCTCTACCTAAAAGGTGTTGTTGTTGGTATGATTTAAGCAGGAATTACCTCTTCCGCTGGGAGCATGGCTGCTCAGGGCACTAAAGAAAATGAACTGCCAGCGCTTGGCCGCCCGCTGCACCTTGGGATGCTGTACGACCGGCGCAGTGACACCCTCATCCCAGGTATGTCAAGCAACGGAGTCAGCAACACGCCGTCGCTTCTGGATATGAAACATTACAGGTGACAGAGAAGAACAGAGAGCTGCTGTCACAAGGAGTAAAAGGGGAAGTGTTGAGAACTGGGCTTTGGCAAATTTGCCATGTTCTGGGAAACCTTTTGATTCAGAAGTCCAGTGAATGTCCAGCAGTCAGGGGAGTGAAGAAAATAGGGGAGGAATGGGCAGTAAGGACTATGTCCATTAGCCAATCACCATTTCTCTCAGATGACCATCATTTCCGAGAACCAATCAGCTGCTTTTTTTTTTTTCCCAGTTGTGCAACTTTTCCTGCAGCTGCATGAGCAACTTACTGTTGCTGTTTCTGACTCCCAAGTGAGCACAGCGTGGAAGCACTGAGCCTTGGCAGCAGCCTGCTTTTTTAATTGTTTGTTTTGTTGAGAGAGAGAAAGAAAGAAACTGTGTGTGAGAGAAAGAAAGAAAGAAAGAGCGAGAGAGGAGAGAGTTTGACTTTGTGCCACACAAATCCAAAGACATTTGGATCCCCACCCTGCTTTGCACCCATGATGTTGAAATGCATGTGCCTCAGTTTCCTCTTTCTGTGGTATGGACTGCTGCAGATTCAAAAAGACTGCTCTGCCTCTGGTGACCCATTGGCTCTACCCTCTGGCGCCACAGCCCTTCTCTCCACTTCTATTTTTATTTGTTAATGTTCGTACTGTAGGGTTTTTTTTTTTAATGTATTGTGCACCGCCCAGAGAACTTCAATTATTGGGCAGTTTAAAAGTACAGTAAATGAATGAATGCATGAATGAATCTTTTACTCTGTTGCTCTAGAGATTAGGGGCTGAATGGTTCAAATTACCAGAGAGGGGAAGTTCCTGATGGTACAAGCTGTTTGACAGCAGAACAGACTAACTCAGAAGATGGCGGACTCCCTTCCATTATAGCACAATGTTCTCCAGCCTTGGGTCCCCAGATGTTTTTGGCCTACAACTCCCAGCATGCCCCAGCCAGCTATGCTGGCTGGGGCATGCTGGGAGTTGTAGGCCAAAAACATCTGGGGGCCCAAGGCTGGAGAACACTGCATTAGCAGATTCTAAACAGAGGTTGGATGACCACCTGTCAGGGATACTGTAGTAGGAATTTCCTGCATTGGCAGGGGGTTGGAATTTTTTGACCTTGAGATCCGTTCCGACTCCAATTCCAGGAGTTCAGAACTCCACACTGGATGATCATTTCTGAAGCATCTGTGATGTCCAAGAACAGTCCTTCTTGAGGATGCCTCATTCAGGTGTCTCAGATGTTCCCTCAGGGCCACCATCATTTCAGGCCCTCCTTTCCCTTCCCGCAGTCACCCACATTTTTTTTTCTCCTACATTCACTCCTACAACTCAGTTCTCTGTATGCTGTCACGACAGATAATTCTGGGCGCTAGATTCCCACACTCTTACGAAAGGTTTAGGATCTTTGGCTGGGGTAAAACCTGCGCTGTTAGGGGTGGGAAGTGTGCGCTTTGCTCCTTTTACACTTAAACAAACCTACACACACACACACACACACACACACACATAGACTCTAGAAACAAAAGGGTGGTTTTATTGAAGAAGAATACAGAGTAGGTACAGCGTCTTACTTGTTGGTGAAGCAAACGCTAGTGATGTCAGGCAGCAAAATATCCTTATGCTATGGTTCAAGCACACCCTGTATTCTGGAGAGGAGAAAGAGTCCCTTTTGCCCTGACAAGCCTGAATAGGAAAAGGCGGGGGGAGGGGGAGAGATTCCCGCCTAGAAGGATAGAAAAGCAAAGTCCAGGCTACTACCTGTCTGCTGTGATGAGGTTCAGGGCCGGATTAACATAGGGGCTATTGGAGCTGCAGCTCCAGGCCCCTACCATCAAACAGGCCCACAGCCGAGCCGCGCCGCCGACTGCTGGCTGCTGCCGCTGCCGCACTGCCGCACTTGCCCTTGCGTCGAGACGCCAGGCAGCGGCTCCCTCGCGGCGACGGCGGCGGGCCCGCCCCGCCCCGCCCCGCCCCGCCCAGAATAGGCCCAGTACAACCTTCACTCTGCCCGGTTCGAATGAAGGAATCGCTCTCGCAAATAAAAGGATGCGCCTTCCCCGCCCCCCAACTCCAAACTCGATCAAGTCACCGGATCGCCTTTCGCCTCCGCTGGGGGTGAAAATCCAGTGCCTCGCCGCCCTTTTAACACCTCCGCTCAGAGAGTGGCGGAGGCGACCGAGCAATTCTCCCGCCCGAGGCAGCATCAACAAGACCAGACAGGGCTCCCCAGCTATATGTGCCTCGACCCCTTCATTTCCTCTCCCAGCAACAGTGAAAATAATCCGGCCGCATATGCCAGCGCCCCCACCCCCCATCCAAAACGGGAAAAGAACAAAGAACTAGCAGCAGCCGACTCTTCCTGCAGCCCCTCAGTTAGATCTTCCTTCCCTCGCTGAGATTTGAACACCCCACTAGAGGCAAGGAGCCCGGGTGGCTGTGCCTCCGGGGTGGAGACAAAATCCGGTCTGGATTCGCTCAGCATCTGCGCCTACCCACGCATTGGAAGTGAAGGGAAGCGATGGCACCAACGCGCTCTGCTGCTGCGAGTGCAGTCCCTCCCTCGCCTTTCTCTCGCCAGCCGCGGACCCGACCACGAGGAACAGCGGTCGGGTCCGCTGCAGCAGCAGCAGGTTTTTTTCATTTCTTTTTTCAGAGCGGAGCAGCGTTTTAAAAATTATTTTTATTTTATTTTTTGAAGAGAAGGCTGCAAGAGCGAGCAAGCACCGTCTTTTCTCCCCACCCCCCACTGAGGAGCCCGCCAGGCAAGGACTCGCGTTCACGGGTGGGGGGGTGGGGGGTGCTTTGGCGGTGGGGGGTGCTTTGGCACAAGCAACCCTTAGAACTTCTAGCCCAGGCTTAGGCAACCTGGTGCCCTCCAGATGTTTGGACTACAACTCC